>OZ024884.1:1405572-1410572 GCA_964017185.1 Rugalucina vietnamica | reverse complement strand
TAGATAGATAGATAGATAGATAGATAGATAGATAGATAGATAGATAGATAGATGGGCAGACAGACAGATAGATAGATAGATAGATAGATAGATAGATAGATAGATAGATAGATAGATAGATAGATAGATAGATAGATAGATAGATAGATAGATAGATAGATAGATAGATGGGCAGACAGACAGATAGATAGATAGATAGATAGATAGATAGATAGATAGATAGATAGATAGATAGATAGATAGATAGATAAGATAGATAGATAAGATAGATAGATAAGATAGATAGATAGATAGATAGATAGATAGATAGATAGATAGATAGATAGATAGATAGATAGATAGATTAGATAGATAGATAGATAGATAGATAGATAGATAGATAGATAGATAGATAGAATAAGATAGAATAAGATAAGATAAGATAAGATAAGATAAGAAAAGATAAGAAAAGATAAGATAAGATAAGATAGACAGGATAGGATACGATAGGATAGGATAGGATAGGATAGGATAGGATAGGATAGGATAGGATAGGATAGGATAGGATAGATAGATAGATAGATAGATAGATAGATAGATAGATAGATAGATAGATAGATAGATAGATAGATAGATAGATAGATAGATGGGCAGACAGACAGATAGATAGATAGATAGATAGATAGATAGATAAGATAGATAGATAAGATAGATAGATAAGATAGATAGATAAGATAGATAGATAAGATAGATAGATAGATAGATAGATAGATAGATAGATAGATAGATGGGCAGACAGACAGATAGATAGATAGATAGATAGATAGATAGATAAGATAGATAGATAAGATAGATAGATAAGATAGATAGATAAGATAGATAGATAGATAGATAGATAGATAGATAGATAGATAGATAGATAGATAGATAGATAGATAGATAGATAGATTAGATAGATAGATAGATAGATAGATAGAATAAGATAAGATAAGATAAGATAAGAAAAGATAAGAAAAGATAAGATAAGATAAGATAAGATAAGATAAGATAGACAGGATAGGATAGGATAGGATAGGATAGGATAGGATAGGATAGGATAGGATAGGATAGATAGATAGATAGATAGATAGATAGATAGATAGATAGATAGATAGATAGATAGATAGATAGATGGGCAGATAGATAGATAGATAGATAGATAGATAGATAGATAGATAGATAGATAGATAGATAGATAGATAGATAGATGGGCAGACAGACAGATAGATAGATAGATAGATAGATAGATAGATAGATAGATAAGATAGATAGATAAGATAGATAGATAAGATAGATAGATAGATAGATAGATAGATAGATAGATAGATAGATAGATAGATAGATAGATAGATAGATAGAATAAGATAGAATAAGATAAGATAAGATAAGATAAGATAAGATAAGATAAGATAAGATAAGATAAGATAAGATAAGATAAGATAGACAGGATAGGATAGGATAGGATAGGATAGGATAGGATAGGATAGGATAGATAGATAGATAGATAGATAGATAGATAGATAGATAGATAGATAGATAGATAGATAGATAGATTGCGAGAATACTCAAGTACTGAATGAGGCAATTACTGAAGATGATGATGATGGGTTGATACAATGAAAATAAAAAAAAAATAAAACCTAGATCCCTTTGGGGAAAATGCTAAAATAAGCATGAAGAAAACAATAATTTATTAAGTCTCTTCCTTTGTGGAATCTTTTACCAAGTTCCCGCTTGATTTGTGTTTTCACTAGTATCCTGCTTATTTGACAAAATTTTGAGCCGCGACGCGAGAAAACCGGTCTTCGGGAGTTTCGACCAGGTCCGACACAAACCGGGCTGTACAAGCTCAGAAAAGAGCTAGAAGCTTGAAATTTCGGATTTAAGAAGAAGAGGAATTGTACTATCCGTGTAGCGAAAACAAAGGCGCTGATCAGCTTCGCGGTTACCGCGAAGCTGATCTGCGCCTTTGTTTTCGCCTAGGCAAAAATCCGGTTTTCTCACGATGCGGCTCATTAATAGTACTTGTTTTCTCTATTCGCCTTGCAAATGCGCAAATAAATATTCTCTTAAAGGTGGGTGCCGGTAATTGGCAATTATTCGCCGACGTATCTGCTTACTGTATACTGGCTCATTATATGATAGATCTGAATCAGTGAGCCCAGGGGGGGGGGGGGGTACTCTCATATTTTGTGGATACATAGGCGAGGCCCCAGCTTCTACCCCCAAACCCAAAAAATTACCGAGATTTGCTGACCACCCCAAAAAAATACCAGTCCTATCAGGCATACCCAAAAAAATACTTGAACTTTTAGCTTAACCCAAAAAAATTACATGTATTCATCTTTTTTATGCCTATTGATGAAATTTTATCACATCCATATGATCTAAGCTGTTGGTGGGACGTTAAATCCCAAATCAACCAACCAACAGAACATGTCACAATACAGTTAGTATATGTAGGAACTAGGAAGTATTACTCCGAAGTAAATACCAAGTTGGATAAAATTTAAAGATTTTATTTATTCTCAAAGTGTAAGTCTTATGATGGTATTGATTCCATTTGATTTGCAATCCAAACCAAGCTTCCAAAATTTCACCGAGACCAGTCATAAGGCATGGTCGCAAACAAAATTGAATCTTAAGGCCGTGTAAGCCACTCTTATCTTTATAGAAATAAAGAGATTTCCCAAGAAATGTGCAAAACCCAAAAAATTACTTAGAATTATAGATGACCCCAAAAAAATAATTCAGAAAAGGCATGACCCCAAAAAAATATCCATAAAAAGCTCACTACCCTAAAAAATAACTATTTTTTCTGAAAACCCAAAACCAGAGGACCAATGGTCCTGTAAACGCTCACCTGAGACCTGAGATATATACATGAACTTGTTAGACTAGAATGGTACAATGCATGTATATAACCCTAGGACAGGGTCAGAATAACTCGTGGAGTCAATGTCTTTTTCAAATCATAAAAATTCAGTCCATTTGCCAATTAACTGCAAGTTTTGTCCTTCAAATGACATTTTAACAATTTTCTCCATTCAAATGCATGGGCGATCTAAGTTGACCTTGCCGTGAAATAGGTCAAGGTCATCCCAGTGTCATGATTTATACAAATTTTGTACACCTCCGTTCCTTAATGCTTTATGCCAAGTTTCAAAGTCATAGGCCTTCTGGTTCTTCAGAAGAAGATTTTTAAATTTTTTTGCTATTTATAGCCATGGCGGTCATCTTGGTCATGTGACCTTGACCGTTTATATAAACATTCATTTCCTCTTCCTAAGGATGCTCAACATAAAAGTTGGCTTTGATTGGCTAAGCAGTTTCTGAGAAAAAGCTGTTTGAATATTATGGTCATCTAAATGTACAAAGCTCCGGGGCAGGGGCAGACAACCCCTGGGCCTAAAATATTTTAACAAGCATAAATCTTCTGCCCATTTGCTCATTCCTAGCAAGTTTTCTGCCATTACATGACATTTTCCTATTTTTTCCCATTCAAATGCATGGGAGACCTAAGTTGACCTTGCCGTAAAATAGGTCAAGGTCATCCCAGGGTCATGATTTATACAAACTTTGTAGAGCTCCATTCCCAGATGCTTCATACCAAGTTTCAAAATCATAGGCCTTCTGGTTCTGAAGAAGAAGATTTTTAAACATTTTTGCTATTTATAGCCATGGCGGCCATCTTGGTCATGTGACCTTGACCATTTATACAAACTTTCATTCCCTCTTCCTAAGGATGCTCCACAAAAAGTTTGGCTATGATTGGCTTAGCGATTTCAGAGAAGAAGATGTTTCAATATTATGGTCATATACATGTATATAGCCCCGGGGCAGGGGCAGACAACCCCCTGGGCCCAAAATATTTTCTTAAACATAAATCTTCTGTCCATTTGCTCATTTCTAGCAAGTTTTCTGCCATTTAATTACATTTTCCTACTTTTTCCCATTCCAATGCATGGGAGACCTAAGTTGACCTTGCCGTAAAATATGTCAAGGTCATCCCAGGGTCATGATTTATATAAACTTTGTAGAGCTTCATTCCCAGATGCTTCACATCAAGTTTCAAAATCATAGGCCTTCTGATTCTGAAGAAGAAGATTTTTAAACGTTTTAGCTATTTATAGCCCTGGCGGCCATCTTGGTCATGTGTCCTTGACCATTTATATAAACTTTCATTCACTCTTCCCAAGGATGCTCCACGTGAAGTTTGGCTTTGATTGGCCTAGCGGTTTCAGAGAAGAAGATGTTTGAATATTATGGTCATATACATGTATATAGCCTCGGGGCAGGGGCAGACAACCCCCCAGGGGCTAAAATTTTCCATTAACATTAATCTTCTGTCCATTTGCCTATTCCCAGTAAGTTTCACCCATTAAATAGCATTTTACCATTTTTCCCATTCAAATGCATTGGCAAACTAAGTTGACCTTGCTGTAAAATAGGTCAAGGTCATCCTAGGGTCATGATTTATATAAACTATAATGGGCCCGCATCCCCGATGCTACATACCAAGTCTCGTGGAAATCGGCCCACTGGTTCTGGAGAAGAAGATTTTTAAAGGTTTTTGCTATTTATAGCCATGGCGGCCATCTTGGTCATGTGACCTGGACCATTTATATAAACTTTCGTTCCCCCTTCCTAAGGATGCTCCACATGAAGTTTGGCTTTGATTTGCCAAGCGGTTTTAGAGGAGAAGATCTTTGAAATTGTGAACGACGGACGGACGGACGGACGGACGACGGACGGACGCCGGAGCATGGGTATACTATAAGCTCACCTGTGAGCCTTCGGCTCAGGTGAGCTAAAAATACGGAAATTCAAAATTTTGACCCCAAAAAAGTCAGCCTCGCCTATGTATACAGAAAATTTTAGAGTACCCCCCCCCCCCCCCCTGGGTCAGTGAGCTTCTGTGCCAGTTTAAAACGCAGGACGAAGTAGGAATCATAGCATAACTAAAAAGAATTTTCTTGAAG